>OU898283.1:58643287-58673287 GCA_918026665.1 Diabrotica balteata
ACCATTTATTTTTATATCATTTGTTATGTTCTCCTTACCCCCTTTTGAAATTTCCATTCGAATATATTTATATGACACAATAAGGGAGACAGGGACAGACCTGCTGCATTTACTAAGACATGCATATTTTTGGATTATCTTTAATTATTTTCTTCTAATGTAGGAATAACGGGAATAACGAAAAAAAGGAATGTAAGATTCCTTGGTAACATGAAACTTATAGGTACATGACGTATTAAGTAAAATAAACAAGTATAGTATAAATTCCGTAGCTGCTGTTAAAGGACGTAAAGAGATGTATCGAAGGACCACCAGTCTTGGCTGGAATGAAAAACAGATTAAACACTTATATTTAATATACAATAGCACTAAAGGCCTTAGAGGCCCATGGCTTAAAAAATTTTGTTCTTTCTTCATTTTCGCTTTCCTTTATGTACTGAGATCTTCTCTGGCTCGATATGTGACTTTTCTCCATTCCTTATTGTTATTCATTTTTCTTTTCTGGCCGTCTAGTCCAATTTCTTCCATATCTTTTTCTACCTCCTGATTCCATCTATTTTTTGGCCTTCCTTTTCTCTTTTTTGAAGTTATATTGTAGTTTTAGTACCCTTTTTGGAGTCCTCGTGTTTGGCATCCTTTCTAGGTGACCTCGCCATCTTAGTCTCTGTGCCTTTATGACTCCTATTATGTTAGGTTGATTATATAATTTCTTTAACTCATCATTTGATCTTCTTATCCATAAACCGTCCCTTATTATTCCTCCATATATCTTCAGATTTTGTTCATTTTTTGTCATTGTCCACGTCTCACTGCAGTATGTTGCTATTGGTTGTATAGTTGTTTTGTATAACTGTATTTTTGCCTTTCTTGATAAAAACTTGCTTTTCAACATTCCACTAAGAGCATGTACACTTCTATTGCCTGCCATTATTCTAGCTTGTATTTCTTCTTTAATGTTAGGTTTACGTGATATTATTGTACCTAGGTATGTAAATCTTTCCACCACTTCGAATTCGTATGATAATCTTTCTTCTACTTCTACTTTAAACTTTTGTCCATCCCTAAACTGATCATCTGTCCACTGCATACATTTTGTTTTAGTTTCATTTATGTAAAGTCCCATTTTCTTTGCTGCTTTTACTATTCTCTGTACTATCTCCTGTAGCTCTTTTTTTCCTCTTGCCAGCAACACTATATCATCCGCAAATGTCAAAACTTGGTGTCTTTTATGATATAGGAGTCCTTCTCTATTAATTCTCGCTTCTCGCATTATTTTTTCTAGGCATAAATTGAAGAGTAATGATGACAAAGGATCGCCCTGCCTTAATCCTTCGTTTACTATAAATTTGCCCGATGTATGATTGTTGACTTTGACTCTGTTTTCTGTATTCTCTAAAGTAAGATGTATCATGTTACGCAACTTTCTGCTAACTCCCAGTTCCTCAAGGGTCTCTTTTAATTCCTTCCGTTATGCCGTCCGTTGTGCTTCTCCCTCGTCTAAATCCACACTGGTATTCGCCTATTATATTTTCAGCTTCTTTTTCCAGCTTATCTTTTATCGATTTTGATAGGATTTTATATATGGTATTTAGTAACGCTACTCCTCTGTAATTACTGCATTCTGTTTTGTCTCCTTTTTTGTGTAATGGACAAACAAGTATAGTATAAATTCCGTAGCTGCTGTTAAAGGACGTAAAGAGATGTATCGAAGGACCACCAGTCTTGGCTGGAATGAAAAATAGATTAAACACTTATATTTAATGCTAGGATTAAATAGCAATTTCTGATAGCTGTCCGGTAACACTGTGTTGTGGGATATTTCATTACACTGTTCATTGCGACTAATTTCACTATTAAGTATATCTAATTGCAAGTACAATTGCTTAGCTGAATGTCGATTCTATGTTAAAAGCGAACCACTGGCAACACTGCTGGTTTCAATGAAATTATTTTAAAATGAAAAAGACAGCAAATATTTGATTTCACGCAAACAAATCCTATGTATCTGTTGATACGTATTTCGACCTAATAGGTCTCGTCAGAACAGCTATTCATAGGAGTTCTCAACGTGAAAAATTAATATTTTCTGCCTTTTAAGAAGCAACAATAACATGGCTTCAATACGGACGCGCTAGCGACATCTAATTACAACAATCGTAAAATAGTTTCGAAACACAAAACACATTTCGTTTTTACGATTGTTGAAATTATTTTACTTTAATACAAATTTAGGAAACACTTATTACTATGAATGATTGATTTAATAATATTTACAAAGAATAATGAACTACTTAGTTACAAATATAATATACTAATAAGCGAAGCGAATATTTTGCGAGCTAGTGATTTTAGCCAACGGACTTGCGAGATTTTGCGACTGACTTCTATGGCAACTTTTACTCAACTATGTTTATCCCAAAAAGTTCCGTTAAATACCTTCCGACGTTATTTCTTCTAAGAATCGCCAGATTGTCATGGTTTATAATATATACCGTGTGAAACGGAATTCCACCATTACTACAAGAAACAAAATAATTAGTGACATCAAAAGTGGGGAAAAACAATGGGAAAAATATGGAATCATTTCTATACATTAGTCATTTGTTTGGACCTATACATCTTTCATGACTTTGACCAGGATGTTTTTTTTTGTACTCTCCAGTTTCATTATGTCGTCTTACTATACGAGAAACAGACGATAGATATTTAATAGTTGAATCAGCATCTGTCATTGACTAAACAAACAGTTTAAACAAAAATGAAAATTCGATGAGATGGCCAATTTGAACCAGGAATAATAATGCCAAACAAAAGAAAAAAACTTGAGTACGTGGTACATGGGAAGAGAGGACAAGAATACGTATTATTACAACTCATCCTAGATTCGATAAAATGCGAAGTGCAGGAAACGAAACATAAACTTGCTTCGAAACCTGAAAGAAAAATTCGATTACACAGTGAACACGTTTGATCGAAAAAGCAGAGGAGTCATTTTAACAACATCGAGTAAAAATAATTATTATTGTTTTATTCGTCAAAGCATAGAACAATATACATAAATCACAAAAATTTTAATCAAAAAAATATTCAATATTTTGTCTGTTTTTATGTTTATTTATTGCTTTCCCATGGTAAATCATGTCTCTTAAATTTTAATCGGCCAGAATAGTGTTATATTGTAATTGGGTGTATTTCGGTTCCATCTAGATATACGCAATTGAATGATGAGCAGTATACAATATGATGTATAATAAATATGGGATTATATCTAAATTAAATTATCTCTCTAATAGAATTGTTTTATTTATCAATTTGGTAATGAAACTAATAAGTTTTATCTGACCAACATTGGATAATAATGGTAATTTATGTATGTATGGTATTTAGAACGAAAAGTTTTATGTTTGTATTCGAGAGGAATAGTATATGCTGAGCCTATTATGCTTATAAGTACTATCTCCGACCTATACCGAAACTGGGATTTTGTCGATGATTTCTTAAATGTACGTTAGATACGTAGGTATGTTAGGAACGATAATCTTTATTGTTTATTTAAACTCCGCAACTCATTTAGAGTTTTAAAATTCAGAATCCACAAATATTAAAAGAAATAAAAAGGCTATATATTACATTACATTTTAGTTTATCTTCCGATGGTTTTTTTCAGTGTTTAATAATCCTGGTATCTTTTACATTGCGGGACTGGAACTCCTTAATTTCGGGAACTTAAGGACTCGAGGACCTCCTCTATTTCAACTTTCGTACTAAGTATGTCTGTTATGCCGAGAATTCTATTTATATATACATATCTAATTGTTTTTTAGTATTCCATTTCAATTTCTTGTCAGCTTTAATGACTTTATATTGTCATTTTGTAGGTCTTTTACTATTTTCTCTGGTGTCCATGTGTGATGTAATTTTTTAACAATAACTCTAAGTGGCCTCTGTTGCTTATTTTCATACCAAGTGTGGTACGAAAGGTTACTCGTATTTAATTTCTCTATTAAAGCTCTGTAATGATCGACTATTGGCTGTATTAATTTTTATAACTTAAGTGTTTATGATATTCATAGTGTTTATGATTTTCATAAGTTAATACCAACTTCTGTCAAGAGCTTACTTAGGTCAACAGCACTTTGGAAACCTTGTATTACAACCGGAGGTGGTGATTTGGCTTTTGATTTTTGCGGAGATGGAAGAGATAATGAGGTATCCATTTTACGTTTTTTTATTAGTTTTGCTCTTTTCGTTTCTTATCCAGCCCGTTTCATACGATAAAATCTCTTTCATCGGTGCAGTATTCAAGTCTATCTGCTTTTAATTTCTTTTGTGATTCATCAGCACTTGCGTTTAACCCTGTATGTTGTTCGGCTTTTCCAGCTGTGCTAATCCCTTTTCAATATCGGCGATTATTTGACTCAACCGTTGATTACCCATATTAAGTCTCTTAACATTTTCTTCTGACTGACACCATGCATTATAAAGCGACTGCTCATTTTGTGAACGTTGTGTATTCTCTGCGAACATCGCATATTTTGTTGAACTAGTAGTGCCGTTTCGGTGTGAATAGGAAACATATCAATATTTAAATATTTCCCTTAACTACGGCTACTTGAATTGATCGCGATAGCTTACGGCCATGGCCGTTGATTCATCATTTAAATAATTTAAATTTAAACAATATGAATATAACGAAAACTGTCTTTCCCATTTCCACTGTTATATTTAAAAGAAAAGAAGTTATCACAGCTTTAAAAAATAAAAACAGTAATTTAAGCCTGCGTGAAATTAGCTAGTTATACTTCATTATAAAGGGGCAACTTTGAAGATCTATCAAATTTTAGGCAAATTTCGATATTTTTATTGATATCCATATCGATAATCAATAATTGAAAATCTTTTTAAAAGGACAATGTTGTTTTTTCTGAACATATAATATAATGTACTCCCGTTAAGTCAGTTTACATTCTAGGCAATAAAAAAAATCATGGAATTTTCACTTTCTGGAAACAGTTGAAATGAGTAAAATCTGGAAATAGTTATATTTTACGACGTAACAAAAGTTTTTACAAAATAAATAGTTACTAGAATTGGAATTCAGCAATACGTCAACTGAATAGTATACTTTGGAATAACCACATCACCCGAAACACAAAAATTAGGATATACGAAAGTATCATAGAAAGCATGGCTACATATGGTTCAGAGCTTTGGGTAATAAATAAAAATGACGCATCCAAAATAAAAGCAATGGAAATGAATTATTGGAGAAGATGTTGCCAACTCACTAGAAGAGATAGAGTAAGGAATACTGAAATCAGAGAGCGTATGGGCGTAGACATTGACATCCTGGAAACTATAGAATGCAAAAGGCTGAAATGGTACGGCCATGTAGAAAGGATGAATGATCAACGATGGTCAAAGAGAATGTTACAGTGGATCCCCACCAACCGCAGGAAAAAGGGAAGACCAAGAAGATCGTGGAGACAAGAAGTAAATGGTGCAATGGAAGATAGGGGTCTACAACTAGATGACTGGAACGATCGCAAGCGTTGGAAGCTAAGTTGCGAGAAACGGCGGCAGCTGTAATATACTCGTATATATATATATATATATATATATATATATATATTATATATATATATATATATATATATATATATATACTGTCATCGCCAGCTAACTTGGCGGTGCGCACAAACCCAAAATTGCTTAGTGGCTAGGTGGTGGTCTTTAGTCTCCTCCCAGTTATCAGGTGCGTAACACTTAAGTGATTTGCGGCTATTATTTTTCAGACTTCTTATTATTTCGGATAGTTAAGTGTATTTGTGACAATTTCTAACGATGGCATTGAAAAATAGTAGAAAAAATAATTCTGTTATTAGTGGAGAATCTCGGGAGATTATATTTAATGTGTTTATCAGTTATCAGGTGCATAACACTTAAGTGATTTGCGGCTATTATTTTTCAGACTTCTTATTATTTCGGACAGTTAAGTGTATTTGTGACAATTTCTAACGATGGCGTTTAAAAATAGTAGAAAAAATAATTCTGTTATTAGTGGAGAATCTCGGGAGATTATATTTAATGTGTTTTAATTATTTCAAAAGCGACATTCGCAGAATAATTTACGATTTTTATAAAACAGAAAAATGTCGGGTTACGGTAAAAAAATTAAAACAAAAAATTCACAACGATTTGGATATCACTATTCCACAAACATCTTTAAGGCGACTTCTACGCAAAATGCAATTTCGTTGGAGGAAAACCGAAAACAACTGAAAAGTGCTTGTAGAAAAAAGTGCAATAAGAGCTTTGATAATAAAATATCTCAGGCAAATCAAATATTTTCGGAGTCAAAATAGGCCGATCGTGTATGTTGACGAGACCTACTTACACAGCGGTCATACTTCTTCAAAGAACTGGACTGACGAATCAACCAAGGGCTTATTTTCAAATATTTCCAAAAGTCAACGACTAATAATAGTGCATGCCGGTGGGGATATGGGATTCATAAAAAATGGCTTTATAATCTTTAAATCAGGTTCAAAATCAGGGGATTACCACTTTGAAATGAATTCAGACAACACTATGGAAAGTGGATACAAGAACATTTATTACCTAATTTACCTGCTATTATCGGTATTAGTTTTTGATAACGCACCTTATCACAGCATTCAGTTGGAGCGGGCGCCTACATCAAACTCAAACAAAAATCAAATGATAGAATGGTTAATGCAGAAAAATATTTCATTTACACCTAGTGCTTTAAAACCTGAACTGTATGAAATAATTAAATATCATAAACCTCATCATGTAAAATACAAATTCGACGAAATTCTACGTGCGCATGGCCATATTCCTTTACGTTTACCTCCTTACCATCCTGACCTAAACCCTATTGAACTAATATGGGCTACAGTCAAAAATAATATGAGGCAGAAAAACGTTACATTTAAGCTAGCTGACGTACAAAAACTCGCCGAGGAAGAATTCACTAATATTGATGCAAATGAGTGGAGAGAAAACGATGTTACCATGTCATTAAGAAGGAAGATGAGTATATGGACAGCGAAATAGTTGCTGATAACGCCACGCAAATAGCTCCAATTATTATAAATCTTGACAGTGACTCTTCCAGTACAGAGTTTTCTTCTTCCGAAGATGAAAATGAAGAAAATTATTAACAATCCATTTATTTTCAAATAGATACCACTTTTCAACACGAGTACTTGTTTTAGTATTATAATAAAACCAAAATATTAAAATTAAATAATTACTGTGTTGCATTTATTTATACAATATCCTCCATTTAATTTGAAACACAATATCAACGTAGATTTGTGAATTAAATTTAGTCATTATTGTATAATTTGTTTACTAAGTTAAATAAATATTAGAAACCAATGGCTTTTGATGGTTAAATGAAATGTCTTAAAAATCACAAAATGTGATTATTCCATTCTTTTTTTTTTAAATATCCATTCGTTTATACCCTTTACGTTACATTTTTTTCTGACGTCTTCTCTCCTTTTGGTCATTCTTTTATTGGCCTCTTAAGGTATTTCCTGGAATTCTCAGTATTTTGCTCTCTACTGTTTGGAATAGCCTTTGTGTTATTAATAAGTAGATAAGTAAAAATTTATTAAAAAATCCTTTATAGAAGGTATAATAATTAATAGTGTAATAGTGTACATTTTATAAATGATTTTTTAAATAAAATTTTTGTCATTTATGGTATACCGATTACAGGAAAGTCATTTTGCTTGTGGAAGTAGATAAGTAATAAATGTAATTAGAAACAGAGCATAGTCTGCTTCGAAGTTACAAATAACGACATTTAACAAAAATTTCCAATATAAACAGAAGAGTATAGTTAAAAGTATAAGAGTAGGTCTTCGATTACCTTCTATGTAGCTATATATATATATATATATATATATATATATATATATATATATTATATATATATATATATATATGTAAATACTTTTTTCTTTTTGGGTGTGGTAGTCAATAAAAAATAGAGCTTTGCTAAGGCGTCCTATTTATTCTGAAATCCGAGCTTTCGGGGGTTATTTGCCACCTTTATCAAGGTCTACAATGAAAATTACTGTGTTATAAAATTAGGCTGATGTAATATAAAAGTTATAAAAACTTCCCAGAAAGTAAGATTCATAGCATATAAAACACAACGTTAAATAACATAATGTGATCTGAATTACTGAAGGCATTAAAAATTTAAAAACTTTAAAACAGTTTTTGATAAAGGTGGCAAATAACCACCGAAAGCTCGGATTTCAGAATAAATAGTACGCCTTAGCAAAGCTCTATTTTTTATTGACTACCACACCCAAAAAGAAAAAAAGTATTTACATATTTTTTCCAAACTAGTCAAAAAAAATTTTGGACTACCTTGTCTTTCTTTTATATATATATATTAATATATATATATATATATATTATATATATATATATATATGTATATATATATATATATATATGTATATATATATATTATATATATATATATATGTATATATATATATATATATATATATATTATATATATATATATATATATATGTATATATATATATATAGATATATGTATATATATATATATATATATATATTATATATTATAGTATATATATATATATATATATAAATAGTACGACCGTAATCTATATTTATATTTATATATATATATATAATTATATATATATATATATATAAGGATCACTCAGACGAGTGGTGGGTTCTTATATCGGTCTCTAGGTGGAGAAATAAAAGACAAAGTTGATAGGCTACTTTATCTATTTTGAAGACGTTTCGCTTTCGAGTTTTGAAAGCATCATCAGTTCATCTAAAAAATTTTACAATATGAGAACCACACAATCATGGAAACGATGTTAATTGTTACCTTAAAATGATATGTAGCAGTCAATGTTATTAACAAACATGTGAATGAAACTAAGTAAATGGACATAATACGCTGATCTTGTATAAACAGTTAAGTAACTAACAACATATATGAACTTATAAAAAATTAGCACAGCAAATGACCATGTGGTCTAAAGTAAATTCAATGTTATTTAATGTTAATAAGTGAGTAAGAACCAAGAAAATCATAGATAACTTCCAACTATTTAATGGATATTAAGCTTTGATTTTAACTTTAGATAGCATTATAAGTGATCTTAATAAAATTTTAAAAAGTAGTATAAATGAAGTTACCGATCACAGCCCTATGAATGTCGCCGGGAAAATGGCGTTTAATGAAACGGGAACGAACTAAACCGCGAAAAGACAGCCAACCTTGAGGTCAAAAATACTTTCGACAGATCAACAAAGTGTAGATACCAACCCAAATTTTGGGCGGTTAATTTAAGTTTAAATGAGTTTGGATGACTACCCGGTTGCAAAGGACAACACAGTGAAAAAAGTTGGTAGTGTAATAGCAACTCCCCTCACTAATCAGTCCAAATTTACAAACAGGAGATTTTCATTCAACCTCATAAGTATGTAATAACGTTAATCATTATGGCTAGTTAAACAGCCACAGGTGGTTAACGATTCGTTAATTTCCAAACAGCCCAAGGTTCAATATACTTGGAACTGTGATTTGCAAAGTATTCTATGAATCAATTACAATATTTGTATTATTTTAGTATAGAATTGGTAGCACTAATTAAAGTAATTAGTGTATGGAAATGCAATGTAGGTTGCATATGTAATAGTAAAATTAAGTAAAGACTATTAAGTTATTTTATTGATACATTTATTTATTTTATTTCTATTTATGTATATAAATTATTTTATGAACTGATGATGCTTTCAAAACTCGAAAGCGAAACGTCTTCAAAATAGATAAAGTAGCCTATCAACTTTGTCTTTTATTTCTCCACCTTAGAGACCGATATAAGAACCCACCACTCGTCTGAGTGATCCTTATATATATATATATATATATATATATATATATATATATATATATATATATATATATATATATATATATAATATATATATATATATATATATATATATATATATATATATATATATATATATATTATATATATATATATATATATATAAGGATCACTCAGACGAGTGGTGGGTTCTTATATCGGTCTCTAAGGTGGAGAAATAAAAGACAAAGTTGATAGGCTACTTTATCTATTTTGAAGACGTTTCGCTGTATATATATATATGTACTAATGGCAGTTAAAGATCTATACACTATTATGTAATTTTTGTATTTTTTATATTTCCGATGTTTTAAAATACATACAAAAAACAGTATAACAAAAAGACCACCTTTTTTTATCAGTCGGATCTGATTACAAAATTCTTTAGTTTAATTACAGTACTTTAAAAAAAATTAATTTCGAATCTTCGCGTGAATGTCACTCTCCTTTCCAGTCGTTTAATCTTGTTTCGAAATGCAAAAGGTTCAAGGGCGCGCTCTAAAGTTACATTTAGCAGAAAATTGCGACATGAATCTAAAGCGATAAGTCAAATACACAATCTTATAACAAAAGGGAGAACCTAAGTAAAAAGAGCGGGTGCGAATGTTAGAGATTCCAACAAATAAGCTTTGTCTAAATATTTTATGATTGTAAGTTTTGAGTTACATATATACATGTATGTAATTAATTAATATTAAATATGTAATGAAATTTAACAGCTAAAATTGGGACTAAAAATAATTTTGGATTTTGATAAATTTTGAAAACAACATTTCGTATTCTTGTCTTGTTCTAGGTATTGCGTGACAGCCCGCCATACCTTAGGAATAAACTTGATATAAATAATACATCTATTAAAATCGAAGAATAGACAGAAGTGTAGCAGTAGGGGAACTATTGCCCTTTCAACTCATAACCTACAAACCTAATTTATAGCCGTTGCTCTATTATTTCCATTTAGTGTCTGCAGTCTATGTCAATAATTAATAACATTCGAGTTAACATTTTATTCACACAGAGTATACGTACCGTTGTATGTACTTATTTATGTACCCTGACGTTCAATAACTAGTATTTTACAGGGTGCTACCTTTCATTTTTTTACATTCACCTATATAAAACAAACTATTTACTGATTTAGAATATGTATCTACTGTGTAGATAGGTGTAAGTGTATATGAATATGCTGTTTAGATAGGTAGAAGACATATTATGCTGTAGCACTAGCATATTGTATTTTGTATTATAGTCCTTATTTTTTATCATATATCTTCTTATCCTCGTTTTCATTTTATTTCTATTTTTCTTATTATCCCGTCTATTTTTCCAAATTTTTTCTTAATCATTTTATTCATTTACTTATTTGTAGCATTATTTTAATTTCAACAATCTTTTGCTTTTAAGTGATATTTTCGTTGGTTTTCTTTATCCATTTCTTTATTTTTTTTCGATTTAAATTTTTTAACGTTTTTCTCTTCCTATTTTTAAAACTTTTTAAAGTCCTGTCTTCCTTATTCTCCGAATATACTTTTTCTTTCATATTCATTTTATTTATTTCATACAATTTCTTATTGCTAGCTTAGTTTTTTTTCAGTCAGTTCTGTAACATATCTTTATTCCTAGAATTATCTGTCGTATATTTCCTCTGTCGTAGTTTTTCTCCATAACTTTTATTTATTATTTGAAGTCTATTCTAGGTGACTTTCATTCAGCTGCAACCGTACTGTTTTGCCAAGTTTTTGGGGCAGCATATTTTTAATCTTTTTAGGTTATTTTTTTCTTTATAATTTATCTCGCCTGAGTTTCAGTAACGTGTATTTTTATTAGAATTTGTTATACTGCTAATAAACGGACAGTTCGTAAAGATCTATTCTTCACTCTTTCCTGAATAGTGCCGTTGTTTTAATTTTGCTTACATTATTTTTTACTTCTCCTTTTTACATTTATTCTCTCCTCATTTTCTAAATGTTGGTTTAAAATAATTGATTTTCATTTTTTTTATTATAATTCACATAATTATTTTTCTTTTCCATAATGGCTGTAAACACGTTGCACCCTGTACAAGGTTATACAATTCGACCTAGTTATATGCTCTGACTTTGTTTTTCCACTCAATTTTAGTAAAGTGAATAATTAAAAGAGCATGGACGATTTGAACATGAGCGAGATCTATTTATACTCGACCAAAATTGGTCGAAAAAAAAGAGAAAAACCTCCGGTAGTGTTTAAAGGCAAACAGCAACCTAAAGTGTACCTAGAACAAAGTGGGTGCGAAACTTGTAAATATCAAACGACAAAATAAACTTTCTCGTAATAGAGTTTCGGTAATAGTTCTAAAGTTCGTTAGTTGTTGAACGTTTTGACCGGCTTCAAGATGATGGGATTTAGATCGTATAAAAGACTTAGGAATGCAAAATGTGAAGTTCTCTTAGGTAAGTTATATTCATCAATTATTGCAAGTTATTGGTAATTAATGTTTAATAATATATAAAATCCAAATGATTTTATGACCTTTTTCTTCTCTCTGTATATAAAATGTATTCAGTTTTTTTAAAGATTAATAAATAATCTATACAATTATGAAATTTTATACAAAATTTTCTCATATTCATATATATAATATATATATATTATATATATATATATATATATATATATATTTTATATATATATATATATATATATATATATATAAATTCGGAACATAGGAATATAATGTATTTCAGCGCAATTCTGCTGTAAGTGGTTGGCCAACAAAAGATTGTCAAATAATTATATTATAAAGACCCAATACTTCTGCGGGCTGCTGGATTCTGAACTCATAAAAATTGAAAGCTACACATAAATCTACGATTTTATTATGCTGTCAAACCAGTTATAGTCCAGGAAATGAAGTATTTCACCTCGCAATTTTTTCGTGCTGCGTGGATTGACTTAAAATTTAACAGAAGGTAGGTAATAGCCTAAGGATCAAAATCTATATCGAACCAAAGTGCGCCAAAGCCTAGGGGGTGGTTGTCACCCCATCTCCGGGGTGAAATTTTTTTTTACGTTTTAACTACAGGTTTCGATTAAAAAAGTGATTCTAAACAAAAAATGTTCTATACATTTTTTTTTTATAAAATGATATTTTTCAAGTTATTCGCGATTGAAAGTAACAACTTTTAGACGGAAAAATCCACTTTTTTAATCGATTTTTCGCGAATAACTCAAAAATTGTGCATTTTATCAAAAAAATTGTAGAGAACAAATTTGTAGCTTTTAAAAAGACAAATACAATTCATTTTTTAAAATGTTTTTGCGATATAATAGGAACCGAAATACGGCCTCTCAATGTTCAGCGGTTTTCTTCAAATGCCAAATTTGAAAGATTCAAAGTCAAATATCGGGAAAATGATGCATTTTTGGAAGAAAACTCACAAAACCTTTTTTAAAGAGCATAAATAGACCTATCATAAAAAAGACTAGCTCAAAAATTGAGTGAGTTATGATAAAAATAATGTCAATACCTCATTTTTTACGAAAAAATCGATGAAAACAACCCCCTAACCACTCCCATAATTAAAATCGATCTTCACCCTTCTGCAATTCCCTTTTGTACATGTATTGTTAATACGTCCAAGAAGTTTGACCCATTTAAAATGCTTAGTTTTAGAAAAAGTACAGCTTAAAGCAAGAAACGATTTACAATTTCATATTTTTTACCCTTCTTTTTTTAAATATGCCCGAAAATAGTGAATATATGAAAAAAATAAAAATTATCAAATTGTAGCTTTTTTAATGACTAAAATTATTCTTTTTTTAGATTTGTTGTACAATGAATATTTGGCGAGATATAGCCGTTTAAAGCATCGATTTACGATCAAGCACCATCTTTTTCGAGCCCTTTAAACTCACCCCATTTAAAAACCTAGGGTTCCAAAAAGATTTAATTCACAGATCCTTGTAGCTCTTAAAAACCTCTACAAATCGTTTTTGAAGAAACACTCTATCGTTAAAAATTAAAGGAAATACGTTAAAAAAACCAGTTAATTTTTATCCGGAAAATTCCATTAGTATAGTACAGTACATTTCGGAGCATAATAATCTACAAAACCGGTATATTAGCTAGTAGGGCGTTATACATTCGAAATTTTAAGCGTTCTTATTTTGAAATCCCATACAACAGAATAAAACATCTGCTCATATGTCTAAGGCTTGACAATGAAAATATCAGAGCAACAGATTGGGGATGGTATTCCAAAGATGGTTTGTTATTACCCGTACGCATGAACAAACAACCTGCACCCGATGAACTTTTGAAAATTATTTTTTGTCAATGCAAAAAAGGATGCGGCGTTTTATGTGGGTGCAGAAAAGTTGGTTTATACTGTAACTCTACTTGTTCTGGGTGCTCAGGTGAAGGGTGCAATAACAGTCCACCAATAATTGAAGAAGATGAGGATGACATAGATCACGATGAAGATGTAATTGATGACGAATAAAATTAATATTATAATTGTTTTACCTATAAATATAAATATTTTCAACTATTTATGTAAATGTATAAGAATATATGGTGCCTTTTTATATTGATAAATTTTTTTGTATTTAATTCTACTTTTTTCAATTTATATCTTATAAATTAGTTTATAAAAACTGCAATGTTGTAAAGGGTGATTTTCAAAAGTTCAAAATTTTGGCAAAAAATTGTTTTCACCTATATCACTCAAAACAATTGATTTTGTTGTGTTGAAGTGTTGAAAATGTATGAATTTGTATTTTAAAGTATAAAAAAATCACTATTTAACCAATCCAAACCAAATTTCACTCATCTTAAGATTTGTAATATTATTTTACAATTTTTGAAAATTAGGGGTAGTTTTCACCGCTAAGAACAATCAGGGTTCATCGGCATGACATAAACTATAGAGCAGGGGGTGAGTTGAGCTTAATTCCAAATTTTTATGCAAATCGTACCAAGGTGAAATCATTTTCTTCGCATTACTAATTTTTTTATATTAATCTCTAATAAGGGTCGCTTTTTAAGAGTTGAAATATGATGGAACTTTATTCAAAAGCACGAAACTATCATTATTTAATTAATTCAAACCAAATTTTACCCATATTCAGGTTTAATATGTTATTTTATAATTTTTGACAACTAGGGGTATTTTTCACCCCTAAGAACAATCAGGGTTCGTCGACATGACATAAACTATAAAGCAGTGGGTGAATTGAGCTTAAATCCAAATTTTTATCCAAATCGATCCAAAGCGAAATCATTTTTTAGAATTAGTAATTTTTTTACATTAATCTCTAACAAGAGTTGCTTTTTAAGGGTTGAAATATGATGGAACTCTATTCAAAAGTATAAAATAATGATTCTTTAACTAATTCAAACCAAATCTTAGCCATATTCAGGTTTAATGTTATTTTATAATTTTTGAAAATTAAGGGTAGTTTTCACCCCTAAACCCCTTCAGCGCACTTCGGTTCGATATAGATTTTGATCCTTGGGCTATCACCCACCTTCTGTTAAAATTTCAACTGGATAGATGCAGGACGAAAAAATTGCGAAGTTTTAACTTTTTCCGAGATTCATTTCCTGAACTATTATCGCTACCTTAAACAAACCCGTCTTACGCAAACAACTTTGTTGCGGGACAGATAGTTGAACGATATTTTATACAATGTCTGTACCCAGGTATGGATTTATTTTTGTCCAAGTTTTATATTGGTCCACTATTTCAAATGCAGTTCAAACAGACATGTATTAAATTGTATGTTCCGTTTTAATTTGGTTCAATCTGTATATATTGTCATACTTCTTCTTTCCCAACCAAAGAAACCTAGATTAAACATTGTATGTCCAACACCTATTTCATCTGTCAAAATAAATTCTACAGACAAACTCATCTGAATGGTATACATCCTAGTATCCAGTTTACGATGGAGATGGAAACTGATTCATCCCTACCGTTTCTCGATGTTTTTATCAAGAAAAACCAATCCCAAGGTTTCCATTACTCTGTTTATCAAAAACCCACACATACCAATCGTTACTTGCATGCCAACTCTCACCATCCACCTTCACAAATAAATTCAGTCATTAATACCCTTGTCTCCAGACCAATACGCCTTTTCGATGATGCAAGTAGACCCGCTGAGCTATCTTGTTTAAAACAAGCCCTAATCCAAAACGGTTACCGCGAAAATCACATCAATAGGAGCATTCACAGACATTAATCTCCCACTCAATCTCAACCCAAAGACTCAGACCCATATCATTCAAATGGATATGTAGCTGGTTCTAATTGTGACATTAAACCATAGTTAGGTTTCCTTCTTGGTTTATTTTTAATGCAGATATCACAGTTATCACATATTTTCTTAATGTTGAAGCATGTTTACAATTTCTGTCAATTATTTTCTTTAGAAAATTATTTTCACGCCGCGCCGTCTAAGCCTACATATCTTCTTTAAAAAAGCCTTACAAATAACCCGACAGCACCGAGCAATTTGTTACGCCCTTTTTTAACAAAGAAATAACTTCGCCAAATGTTTCCTGTTCTCTTTATCGAGCTTTGCTAAATAGAAATCTTTCCTAGTAACAAAGGAAAAAGTCCCTATTGTGAAATGTCCGCTCTACCTTCTTAGAAAAACAGAAGAGTTGTTTTTCGGAGAAAGATAATTTCTATCGGTAGAGGAAGGGTAAGCTACGAAAATGAACCCCAGTAGCCCGGCTATTTATATCAATTTCGCGTGGCACCCTTCAGCCAATATCCCCTCTCTGTTTCATCTTTCGCTTGTCTAAGCCCGTCTAAGTTCAGAATCCGAAGTCATTTTCCAGTTAGTTCTTGTGGCAAGCGGTTTATGTTCATCAAACGGCGGTAAGGGGATTTTCAATTCACCCTTATCTATATAAAATATCTTTACACAGTGTGTCC
The DNA here is from genome assembly GCA_918026665.1 of Diabrotica balteata. Classification (NCBI taxonomy): domain Eukaryota; kingdom Metazoa; phylum Arthropoda; class Insecta; order Coleoptera; family Chrysomelidae; genus Diabrotica; species Diabrotica balteata. The sequence continues at coordinate 58,660,194 of OU898283.1, forward strand.
TATTTTAACTATTTTCTCTTTTGTCAAACAGACGTCTTCCAAACGAAGGAACGAAGTCACTTTTGTTTACCGTTCATTCACCTCTACGATTCATTCACCTCTACGATTCATTCACCTCTACGATTCATTCACCTCTACGATTCATTCACCTCTACGATTCATTCGCCTCTACGATTCATTAATCTCTACTTTCAGTCATCTCTACCTTCATTCGTCTCTACGTGCTTTTTTATTTTCATTTATCTCGACTACTTACAACTATCTGTGCTGTTCCCGTCTGGCTGTCTCTTTTCATCGGCCTAAATCAATTTGAGGGATTACGTTTAGAAGACCGTAATTCGTTGCTGGCCTGTCGTCCCGACTACCTGTTGCAAATTAGACCTTAGTCCTTAGACCAAATAAAATCAACATATTTTCTTAATAAGTTGTGCAGATGGTCTAAAATGATTGCAATATCTTAGACAAACTTATGATAATAATTGATTTTTCCCAAGAATTGACGTACATTATTTCTAGTTTCTGGAACAGGGAAATTTCTCACAGCAATCAAGTAGTCTTTTAAAGGTCTTATGGAACTATTTTCTATTATGTGTCCTAAGTATTTTACTGATTGTTCTGCAAAGGTACATTTAGAAAATTTTAGTCTGAAGCCTTCATTTAATATTGCATCAAGTAAATTGGACAAATGTAATATATGTTCATCAAAGATTTCTGAAAAAATTAGGATATCATCTATAATAATTGACTGTAAAGTCTGAGAGTTTTTATATTTTCTTATAATGCTGCTTAAAATCCGTTGAAAAATTGCTGGAGCTATCTTCAAACCAAATAGGAGACAAGTCCACTGGAAATGACCTTGTGTCACAAATGCTGTTTTTTCTTTATCTTGTACTCTCATTGGAATTGACCAAAATGCTGAATTTATGTCTAAAGTAGAAAAGTATTTACAATTGTTAGTTTTTACCATTAAGTCCTCGATCAATGGAAAAGATTGTGATTGAGGAACAACGATTTTATTTAGTTCCCTGAAATCTATGCACAGTCTTGTTTTTTCGTCCTCTCCTTTTTTGTATGCTAGTGTCACTGGAGCCGCAAATGGACTATATATAATTCTTCAATTAAATTATTCTTTAAAAGTTCTGCTACCTGACTTTCTATCTCCTTTCTATCTTTCGTGGTACATCTATATGAACGTTTGGAGCAGTATTTATCTACAATTAAGTCAATATGAGCTTCATACTCTCTTATAGTACTTACATCATATTTGTCTTTAGCAAATGCTGATTTATATTTATTAATCAGTTGTTCAATTTCTGATTGCTGATTTAAATCTAAATGATTAATTGCTATTTCAAAATTGTCAGTATTTATACTCTCATTAAAATTTATCTCATATTTGTATATATCGCTAATATTTTCTTTAGATTCATTTAAATATATGTTACCTGGAAAATCAGGAATACTCATATTATCAATAATTGACAAATTTTCAAATTCTTTAGAGTTGTTGTATTGTGTGATCCTTAGATCTTCATTTTGAATTAATCTGAAATTCTTAATATAATCTAACCCAACTAAAAAAACATAATTGAAATTTTCTTTATCTACAATAAATACATCCATTTTTTTTTCAATGTTATAGATTTTTATCTTAAGTATTACTATACTATTTGTTTTTTTAACACCATTAATTGTCCTCAAGTTTACTATTTGAAGGTCACCTCTATTATGTGCTTTTATCTTTAATAATTTTGCATTAATCAATGACACATTTGCTCCTGAATCGTATACTCCATAGATATCTAAAGTGTCATAAAATAGTAACTTGATTCTATTATATATATATATATATATATATATATATATATATATATATATATTATATTATATATATATATTATATATATATATTATATATATTATATATATATATATATATATATATATATATATATATATTAATGAGATATTCAAAGTCCTAAGTGCGCCAAGCAATTAATTAGCTAATTAATTAATTAATTAAACTTATTTAAATGATGTAATTATGATTCTATCACACTATTTAATTCTCTTATCTCTTGCTTCACTCTATACTCGTGCTTCAATATTTATGCTTTACATGTGAGAGGTAAGGTCCAAAGAATACCGGAATAATAAAAAAACATATATGATACAACAATATATTGATATAAAAATATATTGAAATAAATTCACACTCAAATATCTTCAATAAAAATATCTCATATAATGGTTATCAAAATTTTGTTCTACGTATGTGAACCTTCAAAATTAATGGTACATACAATATAAATTAAAATCTCAAATCAAAATTGTTATTCTAAATTTCTTGCTTTTTTTTTCTAGATTTCTTCTAAATCAAAATAGTCATATTCTTGCTAAATCAATTATAAACATATGTGTTGTTCATAACAAAAAACTGACGAATAGTAAAACTATCTCTCTGATGATGAGTTGTCCAAATCCTTGTTCCTGGTAGCCTTCTCTATCTATTCTTAGTAGTCCCCTAGGTATTAACAATCCTACAACAAATTGTTGCGAGCCTATCGTCTTTAATGATCTCCTTCAAATGCACGTATCGTTCAAATGATGCTAGCCACTTCTCCTCTCGATAAACTGAATCTCTCGTTCTGGCCTGAACAGTGACTCTTGGAATATAAGTAGAAGAATATAACTTACAATATTTTACTGGATCAGCTTCTGTCACTAACTCCACGAAAAACTCACTAACATTCACTTCTACTGCTTGCTACCTCTCGGGAACCACCAGAGAACAATGACTGTTCACCTTGCACACTTGGAAAACAACTGATTATCTTTTCTCCCTCAAAAAACTAGCTAAATTCTCGTTCTTACAAACCATATCCCACTTTTTCAATCTCCTCCAATCAAAGCTCGCCACAATTCTACCCATCTGTTCATTTAGACAACAAACAATAATTTTACCTACAATTATAAATTTCCTAAAAACTATTAACCTCGGTTAATCGGTTTCTACAAATTGTTAAGAACTAACGGAGAAATATATTTTCTAAATATCTATTCTATTGTCCTAATTACTGTACAAATCCATTTGGAAACCCCGCTCGCATTGTGTACGGTTTCACTAATTTCACTCGAATATATTTTACAAAGAAAATAATTTATGCATATCTTAAATTTTGTTTACTACAGCTAATGCAAGGATAATGGATTTTCACGTCTTCGAAATACCTTTTGTAGTTTATTAGACGAATTGTTTGAATTATTTTATTTTGTACTTTAAAATATATTAAGCAAACCAATATTATTTTCGATTTTACCATATCATAACAATATATATATATATATATATATATATATATAATATATATATATATATATATAATTGGTTTACTCGCATGTAAAAATTTATATAATGCAGCGGTAAATACTACATAGACCTTTTGTAGTTCTAAATATTTTTAATTTCCCCCATCCCCAAATTAAATTTAGCTCACCCTCCATTCTTCTTGTTAACAAAGATAAACACAGCTCTTACCCTTCTTCCATTTCCCATGTTACGTAAACTTTTTATATGCATTTTTCTTTTAATGCATTTTGTTTTTTTTATATTAATTCATGAGCAACAGTTATAAGTTTAGAGATTTCTATTGACACGGTATTCAACATGGAGTAAGGTACAAATATTTTAATCTTACGAACAAAACAAACTTCTTTTAAATTATTAGAATACATATTAATTACAATTAACAGTCTTCAGTCCATAACTTCGACATAAGTCCATGGATTCGCGTGAAGTTTTCGATGATATTAGATATTTACTGCTCAATGTTGTGCGCCTGTTCACTTTCATCCGATTTTGGAATGTCTGCGTCGTTCTTATCGAGCCATTCAACATCTTGGTGCCCTAAATTTTGAATAATGCACGTTCATTAGCACGACGAGCTGCGACTCTATATGCCTAATTTTAATCAGAGTGCGTGTTAACTTTTTTATGGATCTTCTCAATGTGACGATGTAGTGACTTGATGGAAGCATGATAAAGACCACCCGATCTTAAGGTTTTGCATGTTCGACTTAATCTCTTCATTATCCAAAATCAAGTCATTAACAGTTTGTTTAACTTTTACTATTGGTGGAAGAAACCCGTTGTCTAGTAATCTAAATAGGCTACTTCTTGGACGACAGCATTATGTTCCTACATTTTACAATTTGAAGCAAATTATGTTGGCTTTTACGCACATGTTATGAGTACCATTTAATATGTGGGAAATGAGGAAGATCTTGTTCGCCCGGCCCAACATATTTTGCTGTTACATTATAGCCATCAATTTTCATTAACTTCATACTTCACCTTCCTGCAAACTTGTTACATAATAAAAGAATTAAAGCCTTTAATATGTTAAATTTCTGTGCAGCTATGTATAAATAGTTGCATAGCTATTAGGACTGTTTACCATTTTACTAATATAATCTATTTAGTTTGGTGTATTAAAAGGTCAAGGCCGCTGTCAAGAGAAGACTATTTTCGCTGGTCTTCTTACGTCGTCAAGCTGTGCGGACCGATACAGTTGTCCATATACACTAGTGGCCAAAATTCTGGAAATTTTACAAAAATTTTATTTTTATTATCAGCATTCCTCTTTTTCACAATTTCTGTGTCAGCTATGTATATAAGTAGTTGCATAGCTATGTATAAGTAGTTACATAGCTATTAGGCCAGTTTAAGATTTCACTAATGGAATATATTTAGTTCGGTGTATTAAAAGGTGAAGCTCGTTGTCAAAAGAAGGCCATTTTCACTGGTCTTTTTTCGTCGTCGAGCTGTGCAGACCGCTACAGTTATCCATAATCCATATAAAAAGCTCATTGTTGAGATTATTTCTTCTTTAATCTTGGTCATCCGAGCAAATTATTGAAAAATAAGGAAGTTATGGGCCACACCAAAATTATTTGGGTTATTCCTTATTCCTTTATTGTATGATTGCTCGTGGTTTACGAGTTGTGGCAGTTTGATTGTTTCCTGGCGAGACCACAGACACATGGAATTCAAGATATTCTAGGCATCAGTGGTTTATTTACGAAAATATTTGCCGCTGTACTTGCCAAGCGACAGTAGCTAAAGACTTCTATCAGGATGTGATAAACAATTTAATACCTACCTGTCATCATACTTTAATCTAAAATAGTTATTGTGTACTTAGTTTTTTGGTTCTAAATTATAAGAATTGTTGTGTATATAAGAATTGTTTAAGGGAAATTTTTTATATCTTTTTATATATTTGTTTTCTCTTGTATCATACTACTTTTCATTTATCAGTAATTAAAATTTTATAACATATGCTAGTATTTTGCTAGTTTTGTTTAACAATACATGTTTTGTTTTTAATTGTAAGAATTTATTTATAACTCAACATATCTTGTATGGTGCCCACATAATTAATTATTTCTAAAATCTATTGAGAATAACTCATCCTAGGCCAGATTTGTTTCGAGTCTTTTTTTTCTCTGCATTCTTGCCCATCCCTAAGACAAGTCTCTAGCCTCTGTTTTATTGCCACAATTATAAATCAAGGCTTTAGAATATAGTTCGTCACAAACTCGGATTCTAAATGTTCATTTATATATATATATATATATATATATATTATATATATATATATATATATATAATATAATATATATATATATATATATATATATATATATATATATATATATATATATACAGTAAACTCTTAAATATTGGGGAAATCTGCAAGAAAACTCTAATGTGTATCAATTATTTCACCTAACGTTTTCGCCAAAGAGAATTTAATTTATATAAATATTATATATATATATATATATATATATATATATATTAATATATATATATATATATATATATATATATGTGTGTGTGTGTGTGTGTGTGTGTGTTCCGGCCGGTTAGTACAATTAAATCTAGAGCTAAGATTAATACTATTTCCCACAGGAATTAATAATAACGGTCCTCTGGGTTGAACGGCGTCGATTATCATTGCGTCGAGCTTTAGACATCTCATTTGATATCTTCTTCAGTTTTTTCTAGGTATCAGTCTCCCGAGCCCCCAAACACTATTACACTAATCACTAACCAATAGTCAATGGTATTAAATATAAATAAATGGTATAAAAATATTTCCTAGAAATGTTCGCGCCAATGCCCACGCTAGCCCCACGCCAACTTCCACCCAAACCACGTCGCCATCGACGGTATAAATGAATCGTCGTTTGTTCCCAGTCAGTACCAGTAATGCATTTGTTAGTGATCAGTGCAGTAGTGTCTGGGGGCTCGGGAGACTGAGACCTCAGTTGCCTTGAAGAAGACATGAAAAATGGGATGGAAGGCTCGGCACAATTATAATCGACGCGGTTCAACCAGGAAGACTGTTGAGGTTAAGTTTAATATTAATTCTTGTTGATTTAGTATATATATATTATATATATATATATTATTATTATATTTATATATATATTGTTACGATTTTAATGTTATGGCATATAGAACTGTAAATATTTTATGACTAATTCTTTTTTATTGATTCTCGTAATTTGTAGGTCAAAATCTACCTGAGCTTCGATACCAGTTGTTTACAGAAATATCTAGACCCTAATTTTGATGAGTCATCCACGACTCGAGCAGTTAAAAAAACTAGTTTTTAACCGTTGGTCGCCTTCACCAAAATACGAGATCATTCCAGTATTTTCGAAATGGTCAGGTCAGGTCTAGGCGGTCTTACGGTTCTTATATAAGGACGAAATTTTATTGAAGGAGTCTTAGTCATAAGAAGATCGGGAAACGCGGTTTACTTGTAACGAAACGTAACAAATAAATTTGTATTTAATAAGCTATTTAATAAATTAGTAATTAGTTATCGTGAGTTTTAATAAATTAGAAAAAGACAAATAAATTAGAACTATATAAATTTAACAGTGGTGTCAGAAGTGAAATTGGTGAACAATGGCTACGATTTACGAGCTCACAGTTACGAATCTAAGAAGGCATCTTGAAGACAGAGAATTAGCTTCTTCCGGAAAAAAGACTGAGCTAGTCCAACGACTAAAGAAGGCTTTGGAGGAAGAGGGTTTAGATCCGGAAACTTATATATTTGAAGATGCTGTCATCTCATCGATTAACAAAGTTTCCTGTGATATCGCATCATTAGAGAACAAAGTCTCTGGCGATATTTCGAAAATTTCTGGTGACATCGCATCATTAGAGAACAAAGTTTCTAACGAGATTTCTTCTCTGGAAAGCAAAGTTTCTGCTAACATCTCTAAAGTCACTTCTGAGATGTCTGCCCTCGATGATAGGGTGTCGTCGTTAAAGAACCAAGTTGCTGCCGATATGTTGGCTTTCGAAGAGAAGATAAAAGAGATGGAAAGGAAGATGAAGGAAACAACGACCGCAGAGAGAGAAAACAATCCAATTATAGCAGAGATAAAAGAAGACGAGACGAAATGTAAGTTAGAAACACGGCCGAAATTTGAAGGAAGCGGAGGTTATGTTCATGTCAAGGTTCCAACTTTCGACGGAAAATCATCATGGAACAACTACATGAAACAGTTCGAATCAGCTGCAAGAGCCAATGGATGGTCAGAAAAAGAAAAGGCTGTAAACCTGACTATGGCTCTTCGAGGAGATGCCTTAGATGTGCTCCAGACCATAGCCGTAGAGGAGACGGATGATTTCGAACAACTGAAGAAGAGGTTAAATATGCGATATGGCCACGAACACTTGGAGCATGTGATACAGTCGCAGCTCAAAAATCGAAGACAAAAGAAAGATGAGGCTCTTCAAGAATATGAAGTAGATATTGCACAGATTAGTGCGATATGCTTATCCAACAGCTCCCGAAGACATGATGGAAAAGTTGGCCGTTCAAACGTTTATTGATGGTCTTCGTGATCATGAGATGCAAAGAACACTACGATTAGCTCGTCACAAGACGCTGGTTGATGTCTTATCCGCCGCCCTCGAATACGAGTCAGCTACGCAGGCCTCTGGCGGTTACAGTAAAGTTAGGACTGTAAAAGAGGAAGAAGATGAAGATAAACTTGACCAGCTCGTTAATATGATGAAAAGCATGACATACAAGAAAACGAAGACCATAAGATGCTGGAATTGTGGCGAAATAGGACACGTACGAAGTTCATGTAAGCATCCTAGGTACGACACAAATCAAGAAACTCACCATCAGGAAAACTAGAACGGGTCGGCCTTAGGGGGGCAGCTTCGACCCAGAACTTTACCAAAGACCCTCTCATACTAATAGCTTCTTTGAAATGTCGTGAAGATAGTGTATATGTAGATGGAGAAATAAATGGTAAAAAGCATACGTTGTTGGTGGATACCGGAGCGACAAGAACCATTATTCGCCCGACAGTTATAAACAGCCGTAAGAAACTGTTACCAACGAGGTTGCGACTGCGGACCGCTACAGGTGAAAATGCCAACATTCATGGAGAAATCCAGGTACAATTAGGAATTGGAACAGAAAAGTTCGTCCATACTGTTATAGTTGCTGACATCGAAGAGGATGTTATATTAGGAATGGACGTAATGAATACGCATGGATTCCAATTGGATTTTAAGAATAAGGTAATCAAAGTTGGTAACGAGGAGGTATTTCTCCATCCACATGATGACAACACTATGCAAGCAGCCGTTAAAGAAGATACAGTCGTGCCTGCGAGAAGTGAAACGATAATAGTAGCGCGGCTACAGGGAATTGTGGACGAAGGAACACCTGTTATGATGGAGCCTTGGAATCATGACGACGAAGTTGGCCGTGGAATCATAATTGGAAAGGAATTGGTGACTTCGGCTAAAGAAATTCCTGTGAGACTTATTAATGTCAATGACTACCCAGTGACCATCAAGAAAGAGACAAAAGTAGGAACTTGTGTACCTGTCACATCCATAATCCGTCAGACGACAACGTGTGATAATTCCAACGACAAATTTGATCAAATGGTTGCAGTTGCTGGACAGTCTCTGAATCAGATTGAGAAAAGGAAATTAAGGAATTTCTTCGGCAGTATCGTGATATTTTCGTACCGAAAGGAGGAAAGACGGGAAGAACTACCGTTGTTAAGCATAGAATTGATACTGGTAATGCTAAGCCAATTCGTCAAACAGCGCGACGATTACCACAGGCGAAAAGAGAGGAAGCTGAAACGATTGTTCAGGAAATGAAGAAAGACGGGGTAATAGAACCTTCTACGAGCCCATGGGTCTCTCCGGTGGTCCTGGTTAAGAAGAAAGACGGAACAACGAGGTTCTGTGTGGATTACCGTTTGCTGAACAACGTTACCAAGAAAGATAGTTATCCTCTGCCTCGGATCGATGACACATTAGACACATTGGCTGGAAGTAAATTATTTTCTACTTTGGATTTGAAGTCTGGATACTGGCAGGTAGAAATGGACCCGGTAGATAAAGAAAAGACAGCCTTTACCACAGGATCTGGATTATGGCAATTCAACGTTATGCCCTTCGGACTTTGTAACGCTCCTGCGACATTTGAGAGGCTTATGGAAAATGTGTTGAGAGGGTTATCTTGGAAAACATGCCTAGTTTATCTAGACGACATAATCGTCTTGGGGGAGACATTTGAAGACCATCTGAAGAATTTAGAAAACGTTTTTAATCGACTTAAAGCTGCCCAATTGATGTTAAACCCCAAGAAGTGCCAGCTATTTCAAGGTAAAGTCAATTATCTGGGTCATATAGTCAGTAAAGAAGGAGTGGCTGTGGATAAGGGAAAAATCGATTCCATTAAGGAATGGCCAAAACCAACTGACAAACATCAAGTGAGAAGTTTTCTTGGACTATGTACTTATTACCGAAGGTTTATTAAGAAGTTTGCAGATATCGCTAAACCATTAACGCGACTTACAGAGGAAGCAAGAGAATACCGCTGGGATGTAGACTGCCAAAATGCCTTTGAGACCTTAAAAAAGCATTTAATCACAGCACCAATTTTAGGGTATCCACTGCCAGAAGGAGAGTTCATCTTAGATACAGATGCAAGTAATGTGGGAAGCACTTCTATCAAAACCTGAGCGAAATTATTGCGTCACGAGAAGAGAACTTCTGGCAGTAGTGAAATCAGTAGAGCACTTCTATCAATACCTCTATGGAAGGAAGTTTTTAATCCGAACCGACCATGCCGCCCTTAAGTGGTTGATGCAGTTTAAGAATCCAGAGGGTCAGATAGCCAGGTGGATCGAACGACTCCAAGAATATGATTTTAAGATTGAGCACCGGGCCGGAGTTAGCCACCGAAACGCGGACTCTCTTTCCAGAAGGCCATGCCCAGCAGAGTGTTCTCACTGCAACAAAACGGAATCCAAGGAAGCAGCAGTGCTAAGAACGACGGTGGTCCACGACGACTGGACGCCTACCAAGATCAGGGAAGAACAAGAGAGAGATCCAGTTATACAGAAAATCCGAAAATGGAAGGAGGAAAACCGTCGACCACCTTGGCAAGAAATATCGAACCTAGGCTCAATAGTTAAGACGTATTGGGCCCAGTGGGACTCATTTATCATGGAAGATGGCTTGCTCAAACGATTCCTGGAAAATGATGACGGTTCAGAGAAGAGAAGACAGTTGGTGATTCCAAAGAGCAGAATAGCCGAAGTGCTTCGTCAGTTACACGACAGTCCATCAGGAGGGCATTTTGGTGTGAAAAAGACCCTTCAGCGAATTCGGGAACGGTTTTATTGGATGAACAGTTCCGACGATGTAAAAGACTGGTTTAAGAAATGTACTATTTGTGCTACGAGTAACGGGCCTTATCGAAAAAGGAGAGCTCCTATGAGACAATATAATGTTGGAAGCCCGTTTGAAAGAATAGCTTTGGACATTGCTGGGCCATTTCCAGAAAGTGATAATGGAGGCAAGTACATGTTGGTAGTAATGGATTACTTCACTAAGTGGGTCGAGATTTACGCACTTCCAGACCAGAAGGCCGCCACCGTTGCAGATAAGTTGATCCAAGAATATATCAGCCGATTTGGAGTGCCTTTGGAGATCCATAGTGACCAAGGCAGGAACTTCGAAAGCGATTTATTCCAAGGAATATGTGATAGACTAGGTATGAAGAAAACAAGAACTACGGCTTATCATCCGCAATCGGATGGTGTGGTAGAACGAATGAATAGAACAGTTGGCAAGTATTTGACAAAGATGGTGTCCGATCATCAGCGAGACTGGGACCAATATCTTCCGTTCTTCACAATGGGCTACAGATCTGCTGTTAATGAATCAACAGGCCAGACACCAGCCAGAGTCCTATTCGGACGCGAGATGCGACTACCTTGTGATCTAGAGTTTGGGTGTCGACCTGGAGAAGATGTAGCAGGTGAAGATTATGTGATCGAATTACGAAGAAGAATGGACGATGTACACGAGTTGGTCCGTTCCCATCTCCAGATCGCTAGTGACCGAATGAAGAAACGGTACGATACGCAAGCCGAAAAGGGGTGTTTTAAGAAGAACGACAAAGTCTGGCTTTATAATCCCAAAAAGCGAAAAGGTTGTTCCCCCAAGTTGCAGCAGTTTTGGGAAGGTCCATACCTCATTATGGAAAAGATCAATGATGTCATTTATCGAATAAGCAAGATTCCGAGGGAAAGCCGATGATAGTACACCATAACCGGCTGGCGTCTTTCGAAGGTGACCACGACGTAGATGAAGAAGTGAAGTAAACCAAGTCCAAGATGTGTCTGACCTCACGTTTGAGGAATTCATGGGTGCCTATGGAGGTACCGGTAAAGCAAGACATGGTGTTACCACTGAAGAAAGGCAAGATCTACTCGCGCTTCCCGATGACTACTCACTGGCCCTTACCATCCCGGCCAGTATCAAAGACGCACCAGGGTTGGCATCCGTCTTTCGAAGGAAGTTTGGTTCGAGTTGCAGAACTTCAATGCCAAGTGCCAGCTCCTGGTAAAACCTTGAAACTCCAAGATGGATCACGTTACCTTTTCTACCTGGTAACAAAAGACACTGCCCGTGACCAACCTACCTACCGAGATGTATGGGAAGCTTTACTTCGATTGAGAGAGCACGTACTAGAGTCCGACGTGCAAAAGTTAGCCATGCCAAAGTTAGAGTGCCACCAATTAGATTGGAGGGTTTATTCGAAGTATGGTGGAGGAGATCTTTAGAGACACCGAAGTCCAGGTGTTAGTCTGTTGCAATCCGCATAGTTACTGGTGCGGAGAGAAAACCGTCCCTTGTCATTTTTATAAAACTGGAAGTTGTAAAAGAGGGTCCAGTTGCCGATACCAGCATACCGTTTCAGTTCCAGTCCCGACAAGGTTCCAGGAGGAACCATCTTTTAAGAGGGGGGCAATGTTACGATTTTAAATGTTATGGCATATAGAACTGTAAATATTTTATGACTAATTCTTTTTTATTGATTCTCGTAATTTGTAGGTCAAAATCTACCTGAGCTTCGATACCAGTTGTTTACAGAAATATCTAGACCCTAATTTTGATGAGTCATCCACGACTCGAGCAGTTAAAAAAACTAGTTTTAACCGTTGGTCGCCTTCACCAAAATACGAGATCATTCCAGTATTTTCGACAATGGTCAGGTCAGGTCTAGGCGGTCTTACGGTTCTTATATAAGGACGAAATTTTATTGAAGGAGTCTTAGTCATAAGAAGATCGGAAACGCGGTTTTACTTGTAACGAAACGTAACAAATAAATTTGTATTTAATAAGCTATTTAATAAATTAGTAATTAGTTATCGTGAGTTTTAATAAATTAGAATAAAGACAAATAAATTAGAACTATATAAATTTAACAATATATATATATATATTATATATATATAATATATATATATATATATATATATATATATTATTTACTAGTTAGTTTACTAGTTAGTTTTGACATTGTTTCTTTGTTCACCAATATTCCTATCGTTGAAACCATTTCCATCTTGGGCTCCAAACATCAAATCCCCCAAGACACACTATCTCTTATAAAACACTGCATGTCTAATACATACTTTTCATTCCAAAATCATCTCTATCGTCAAATCAA